>OY776248.1:12138519-12143519 GCA_963675405.1 Cosmorhoe ocellata
GATAGGGGGTTTCTAAAAATGGTATAATGATTCTGACTATGTTAACTAAATATTGAAAATCTTTGTAATATCTCTCTCCTCCTTTCTTCTTTTTAATTAAAATTTAATTTTTGTGTAATTGTAATAAATATACAAGGTTGTTATTTTGATACCAGAACCTAATGATGTTGCAATATCATAGCAACAGTTAATTTTAAGCTAGTGCCATTTCGAGATGGCAAAAAAAAAAAAAAAAAAAAAAAAAAAAAAAACCTAACCTAACCTAACCTAACCTAACCTAACCTAACCTAACCTAACCTAACCTAACCTAACCTTTAATTGTAATTTGATGCTCTCATTGCCAAGTGCAATGGATGCAAAGATTGATAGTAAATGAATGAATAAAATTAAATAGATAAGATTAACTGTTGCAGGGACCAGTAAAATTGTTGTACATTATTATGTATATTATATATCATTGTATGTTTCTCTACTTTTCTCTATTTTTTCTTTTATGTATGTAATAGTAATAAATATATAATGTTGTTTATTTACTCATAGTCCTAAATGTTGTTGCAATAAAATAGCAACAGTTAAATTTAAGTTAGGCCATTTCGAGATGGCATTAAAAAAAAAAAAAAAAAAAAAAAAAAAAAAAAAAAACAAAAAAAAAAAAAAAAAAAAAAAACCTAACCTAACCTAACCTAACCTAACCTAACCTAACCTAACCTTTTTTTTTTTTTTTTTTTTTTTTTTTTTGACGAGGAGGAATCTGCAACCAGATTTCCACTCGCATTGAGGGTGCAAGCGGAATATGTGAGGTTGTCCGTCTAAAAAAACGACGGAGCACTCACTAAACCTCCCCGGTGACCAGCCTCGATGCATGTCAAAGGGATCCGGGATCTCCATACGGAACGCACCGGTTCCCTTCTCGCAAAGTGCTGCAGGCCGCAGCCCTTCCCCGGAGTGGCAAGCCACTCCAGCACCCTCCCGGTGCGTACGGCAGAACACGTCACTCATGTTAACTGCCGCCCTCCCTGGGTTCGTTGTACGGGTAGCCGGGAGCCCTCACTCCGACTACCCACGAAACCCAGTGCGCCGCTCAGTCCCACAAGAGTCTCCCCGACTCTGCGAATACCTTGCGGCGAGACGCCGGCACTGAGATCCCATCTCTAATGCCTGCTTGGGTGCGTGCAGTGGATTACACTCGCGGAATCCACCTTCCCTTTCGGGCACACACACACCAAGCACGTCCCCGCTTCAACCACTGCACCCTCAATGAAGAGACTCGTGGAAGAAGCCCCCATACCCTCCTCCACTCGGTCCCACAAAGGTCTCCCCGACCCAGCGAATACCGAGCGGGCGGACGTTTTGCAAGGAGGGATAAAATCCCTTCTTGCCTGCTGGATGCATACGACGGCCCCCCCTCGCAAAAGGGCCGCCGCCCCTCCCGAGATCCAGTGACGAAACAGACGTGGGCCAATCTGCTCGTCAAGGACCCCAGGATCATTTGGTCCCACACGAGGGTCTCCCCGACCCTGCTAATGTGGCACCAAACGGCCGAAAGCTGGCGCGGGAACGAGGCGAGTGTCCTTTGCCAACTAACGACTGGGAAATGCACACCGAGCACGTCCTCGCCTCGTCTACTGCGCCTTCTGCTACACCAGAAGGACGCGCAGAGAAGCAACCACCACAACGCCCCTTGCGTTGGGCCCCCCCCCCCCTGGTGTTTGGTCCGCGCCGGTATACCGGTAGCCCCCATATCTGGAGGCCGTTCCCCTATCCGCCACCTGGGGACGCGCCACGTCGGGGTTCACCTCCCCGCCCACTAGGACATCCTAGCAGGTCCGTGGAACCTAACCTAACCTAACCTAACCTAACCTAACCTAACCTAACCTAACCTAATAGATAGATAGATAGATAGATAGATAGATAGATAGATAGATAGATAGATAGATAGATAGATAGATAGATAGATAGATAGATAGATAGATAGATAGATAGATAGATAGATAGATAGATAGATAGATAGATAGATAGATAGATAGATAGATAGATAGATAGATAGATAGATAGATAGATAGATAGATAGATAGATAGATAGATAGATAGATAGATAGATAGATAGATAGATAGATAGATAGATAGATAGATAGATAGATAGATAGATAGATAGATAGATAGATAGATAGATAGATAGATAGATAGATAGATAGATAGATAGATAGATAGATAGATAGATAGATAGATAGATAGATAGATAGATAGATAGATAGATAGATAGATAGATAGATAGATAGATAGATAGATAGATAGATAGATAGATAGATAGATAGATAGATAGATAGATAGATAGATAGATAGATAGATAGATAGATAGATAGATAGATAGATAGATAGATAGATAGATAGATAGATAGATAGATAGATAGATAGATAGATAGATAGATAGATAGATAGATAGATAGATAGATAGATAGATAGATAGATAGATAGATAGATAGATAGATAGATAGATAGATAGATAGATAGATAGATAGATAGATAGATAGATAGATAGATAGATAGATAGATAGATAGATAGATAGATAGATAGATAGATAGATAGATAGATAGATAGATAGATAGATAGATAGATAGATAGATAGATAGATAGATAGATAGATAGATAGATAGATAGATAGATAGATAGATAGATAGATAGATAGATAGATAGATAGATAGATAGATAGATAGATAGATAGATAGATAGATAGATAGATAGATAGATAGATAGATAGATAGATAGATAGATAGATAGATAGATAGATAGATAGATAGATAGATAGATAGATAGATAGATAGATAGATAGATAGATAGATAGATAGATAGATAGATAGATAGATAGATAGATAGATAGATAGATAGATAGATAGATAGATAGATAGATAGATAGATAGATAGATAGATAGATAGATAGATAGATAGATAGATAGATAGATAGATAGATAGATAGATAGATAGATAGATAGATAGATAGATAGATAGATAGATAGATAGATAGATAGATAGATAGATAGATAGATAGATAGATAGATAGATAGATAGATAGATAGATAGATAGATAGATAGATAGATAGATAGATAGATAGATAGATAGATAGATAGATAGATAGATAGATAGATAGATAGATAGATAGATAGATAGATAGATAGATAGATAGATAGATAGATAGATAGATAGATAGATAGATAGATAGATAGATAGATAGATAGATAGATAGATAGATAGATAGATAGATAGATAGATAGATAGATAGATAGATAGATAGATAGATAGATAGATAGATAGATAGATAGATAGATAGATAGATAGATAGATAGATAGATAGATAGATAGATAGATAGATAGATAGATAGATAGATAGATAGATAGATAGATAGATAGATAGATAGATAGATAGATAGATAGGATTGATAGGGAATTGCATTAAGGGAAAAAAAAACCTAACCTAAAAAAAAAATTTAACCTATTCATTAACATTACCAGTAAGAAAAAAAACAACCTAACCTTTAACATGACCAGTCAGTAATAATAATTGGACAAATGTTTGTCCGATGAATTTAGACTTTCGAAGCTACCTTTATTCACAACAAGCTGAAAATTGATGAAATCGTTCACAATATAATTATAAATAAAATTTGAAAGTTCCCCATCTCTCCCTTGTATGACATAATCTATACTAATATTATAAAGAGGAAAACTTTGATTGTTTGTTTGTTTGAAATGAATAGGCTCTGAAACTACTGAACCGATTTGAAAAATTCTTTCACCAATGTGTAGAATGAACTTTCAGGATGAACATAGGCTATATTTTATGTAGGTTCTTCGCGGGCGACGCCGCGTGCAGAAGCTAGTTATCTATAAAAAAATGACAAAATACTTATTTCTAAGAGACTCCGTTTTTGCGATATCACGATCCAAAAGTTGAAAGAGTGGGTGGTTGGCAGGTAGGAGTACTTTTACTAGTTACTTATTATAGATTTTTTATGCAAAATTTCAAGTACATTGGACCAAGGAACTACGTTGTCCCATACAAACTTTGCCTTTTTCACCCTCTTAGAGGTAGAATTTCAAAAAAACGTTTCTTATTAGCAAGTCAATAATTTTTTTATTTTTTTTTGCTCGTGGCATCCCTACGAGTAACAGCTCTTTTAGATTGTTCCATTCCTTTATTTTTATTTTTATTAGATTTAAGTGTATTTAAGTAGCCTTTTACAATTTCATCGCATAAATACAACATAACAAACGTGTGTAAATGTTATTATTAGTGAAATTCGTGTTATTCTAGTAATTTAGCCAACAAAATACTTGCATTTTTTCGGTTACGAAGTTTGAAAACTTGGAGTTTGATCATTGTTTTTTCTGGTTTGGAAGTGTTTATTGGCACGGAATACTATTTCCTACTAATCAAATACCTAAATCTAAAGCATGTAAGTACAACAATTCCAGACACATAACCTCAACAAGTGTTTACATTTCCCTGGGGAACTTGTGCTGGTTCTGTGGTCGTTGTGAGAAGGTAGACTATATTTTCTCACGATGATGACTCGACGAGCCCTGCAATGCCAGAAGGAGATCAATCTCCAACAGGCTTTGCAAGAACTGAAAGTGTCTAGGGAGCTGTGCACACAGTTGACAAATGAAAGAGAGGACAATGAGATTGTATTATTAGATGCACTCAATAATAATGATAGGTTAAAAAGTGAGTTGTCTGCATAACACTCACAATATATAGATACTGTAGGAGAACGAGATAGGTTACAGTGCATCATTGATGGGTTCGACCAGTGCGGCTCAGAGTATGAACAGGCCCTGAAGAGAACTTCTACCCTAGAGAAGGAACTCTGTGATGCCCACCATCAAATCACAGAGCTACAAGAAGCCGCTCAATGCTCTGTTGCACTGAAAACCCAAAGTTTATTCGATGAGTTAGTGTCAGCTGGTAGGGAAAATGGCCCTGATGCATGCTGTGATACC
>OY776249.1:0-20000 GCA_963675405.1 Cosmorhoe ocellata
AACCTAACCTAACCTAACCTAACCTAACCTAACCTAACCTAACCTAACCTAACCTAACCTAACCTAACCTAACCTAACCTAACCTAACCTAACCTAACCTAACCTAACCTAACCTAACCTAACCTAACCTAACCTAACCTAACCTAACCTAACCTAGACCTAACCTAACCTAACCTAACCTAACCTAACCTAACCTAACCTAACCTAACCTAACCTAACCTAACCTAACCTAACCTAACCTAACCTAACCTAACCTAACCTAACCTAACCTAACCTAACCTAACCTAACCTAACCTAACCTAACCTAACCTAACCTAACCTAACCTAACCTAACCTAACCTAACCTAACCTAACCTAACCTAACCTAACCTAACCTAACCTAACCTAACCTAACCTAACCTAACCTAACCTAACCTAACCTAACCTAACCTAACCTAACCTAACCTAACCTAACCTAACCTAACCTAACCTAACCTAACCTAACCTAACCTAACCTAACCTAACCTAACCTAACCTAACCTAACCTAACCTAACCTAACCTAACCTAACCTAACCTAACCTAACCTAACCTAACCTAACCTAACCTAACCTAACCTAACCTAACCTAACCTAACCTAACCTAACCTAACCTAACCTAACCTAACCTAACCTAACCTAACCTAACCTAACCTAACCTAACCTAACCTAACCTAACCTAACCTAACCTAACCTAACCTAACCTAACCTAACCTAACCTAACCTAACCTAACCTAACCTAACCTAACCTAACCTAACCTAACCTAACCTAACCTAACCTAACCTAACCTAACCTAACCTAACCTAACCTAACCTAACCTAACCTAACCTAACCTAACCTAACCTAACCTAACCTAACCTAACCTAACCTAACCTAACCTAACCTAACCTAACCTAACCTAACCTAACCTAACCTAACCTAACCTAACCTAACCTAACCTAACCTAACCTAACCTAACCTAACCTAACCTAACCTAACCTAACCTAACCTAACCTAACCTAACCTAACCTAACCTAACCTAACCTAACCTAACCTAACCTAACCTAACCTAACCTAACCTAACCTAACCTAACCTAACCTAACCTAACCTAACCTAACCTAACCTAACCTAACCTAACCTAACCTAACCTAACCTAACCTAACCTAACCTAACCTAACCTAACCTAACCTAACCTAACCTAACCTAACCTAACCTAACCTAACCTAACCTAACCTAACCTAACCTAACCTAACCTAACCTAACCTAACCTAACCTAACCTAACCTAACCTAACCTAACCTAACCTAACCTAACCTAACCTAACCTAACCTAACCTAACCTAACCTAACCTAACCTAACCTAACCTAACCTAACCTAACCTAACCTAACCTAACCTAACCTAACCTAACCTAACCTAACCTAACCTAACCTAACCTAACCTAACCTAACCTAACCTAACCTAACCTAACCTAACCTAACCTAACCTAACCTAACCTAACCTAACCTAACCTAACCTAACCTAACCTAACCTAACCTAACCTAACCTAACCTAACCTAACCTAACCTAACCTAACCTAACCTAACCTAACCTAACCTAACCTAACCTAACCTAACCTAACCTAACCTAACCTAACCTAACCTAACCTAACCTAACCTAACCTAACCTAACCTAACCTAACCTAACCTAACCTAACCTAACCTAACCTAACCTAACCTAACCTAACCTAACCTAACCTAACCTAACCTAACCTAACCTAACCTAACCTAACCTAACCTAACCTAACCTAACCTAACCTAACCTAACCTAACCTAACCTAACCTAACCTAACCTAACCTAACCTAACCTAACCTAACCTAACCTAACCTAACCTAACCTAACCTAACCTAACCTAACCTAACCTAACCTAACCTAACCTAACCTAACCTAACCTAACCTAACCTAACCTAACCTAACCTAACCTAACCTAACCTAACCTAACCTAACCTAACCTAACCTAACCTAACCTAACCTAACCTAACCTAACCTAACCTAACCTAACCTAACCTAACCTAACCTAACCTAACCTAACCTAACCTAACCTAACCTAACCTAACCTAACCTAACCTAACCTAACCTAACCTAACCTAACCTAACCTAACCTAACCTAACCTAACCTAACCTAACCTAACCTAACCTAACCTAACCTAACCTAACCTAACCTAACCTAACCTAACCTAACCTAACCTAACCTAACCTAACCTAACCTAACCTAACCTAACCTAACCTAACCTAACCTAACCTAACCTAACCTAACCTAACCTAACCTAACCTAACCTAACCTAACCTAACCTAACCTAACCTAACCTAACCTAACCTAACCTAACCTAACCTAACCTAACCTAACCTAACCTAACCTAACCTAACCTAACCTAACCTAACCTAACCTAACCTAACCTAACCTAACCTAACCTAACCTAACCTAACCTAACCTAACCTAACCTAACCTAACCTAACCTAACCTAACCTAACCTAACCTAACCTAACCTAACCTAACCTAACCTAACCTAACCTAACCTAACCTAACCTAACCTAACCTAACCTAACCTAACCTAACCTAACCTAACCTAACCTAACCTAACCTAACCTAACCTAACCTAACCTAACCTAACCTAACCTAACCTAACCTAACCTAACCTAACCTAACCTAACCTAACCTAACCTAACCTAACCTAACCTAACCTAACCTAACCTAACCTAACCTAACCTAACCTAACCTAACCTAACCTAACCTAACCTAACCTAACCTAACCTAACCTAACCTAACCTAACCTAACCTAACCTAACCTAACCTAACCTAACCTAACCTAACCTAACCTAACCTAACCTAACCTAACCTAACCTAACCTAACCTAACCTAACCTAACCTAACCTAACCTAACCTAACCTAACCTAACCTAACCTAACCTAACCTAACCTAACCTAACCTAACCTAACCTAACCTAACCTAACCTAACCTAACCTAACCTAACCTAACCTAACCTAACCTAACCTAACCTAACCTAACCTAACCTAACCTAACCTAACCTAACCTAACCTAACCTAACCTAACCTAACCTAACCTAACCTAACCTAACCTAACCTAACCTAACCTAACCTAACCTAACCTAACCTAACCTAACCTAACCTAACCTAACCTAACCTAACCTAACCTAACCTAACCTAACCTAACCTAACCTAACCTAACCTAACCTAACCTAACCTAACCTAACCTAACCTAACCTAACCTAACCTAACCTAACCTAACCTAACCTAACCTAACCTAACCTAACCTAACCTAACCTAACCTAACCTAACCTAACCTAACCTAACCTAACCTAACCTAACCTAACCTAACCTAACCTAACCTAACCTAACCTAACCTAACCTAACCTAACCTAACCTAACCTAACCTAACCTAACCTAACCTAACCTAACCTAACCTAACCTAACCTAACCTAACCTAACCTAACCTAACCTAACCTAACCTAACCTAACCTAACCTAACCTAACCTAACCTAACCTAACCTAACCTAACCTAACCTAACCTAACCTAACCTAACCTAACCTAACCTAACCTAACCTAACCTAACCTAACCTAACCTAACCTAACCTAACCTAACCTAACCTAACCTAACCTAACCTAACCTAACCTAACCTAACCTAACCTAACCTAACCTAACCTAACCTAACCTAACCTAACCTAACCTAACCTAACCTAACCTAACCTAACCTAACCTAACCTAACCTAACCTAACCTAACCTAACCTAACCTAACCTAACCTAACCTAACCTAACCTAACCTAACCTAACCTAACCTAACCTAACCTAACCTAACCTAACCTAACCTAACCTAACCTAACCTAACCTAACCTAACCTAACCTAACCTAACCTAACCTAACCTAACCTAACCTAACCTAACCTAACCTAACCTAACCTAACCTAACCTAACCTAACCTAACCTAACCTAACCTAACCTAACCTAACCTAACCTAACCTAACCTAACCTAACCTAACCTAACCTAACCTAACCTAACCTAACCTAACCTAACCTAACCTAACCTAACCTAACCTAACCTAACCTAACCTAACCTAACCTAACCTAACCTAACCTAACCTAACCTAACCTAACCTAACCTAACCTAACCTAACCTAACCTAACCTAACCTAACCTAACCTAACCTAACCTAACCTAACCTAACCTAACCTAACCTAACCTAACCTAACCTAACCTAACCTAACCTAACCTAACCTAACCTAACCTAACCTAACCTAACCTAACCTAACCTAACCTAACCTAACCTAACCTAACCTAACCTAACCTAACCTAACCTAACCTAACCTAACCTAACCTAACCTAACCTAACCTAACCTAACCTAACCTAACCTAACCTAACCTAACCTAACCTAACCTAACCTAACCTAACCTAACCTAACCTAACCTAACCTAACCTAACCTAACCTAACCTAACCTAACCTAACCTAACCTAACCTAACCTAACCTAACCTAACCTAACCTAACCTAACCTAACCTAACCTAACCTAACCTAACCTAACCTAACCTAACCTAACCTAACCTAACCTAACCTAACCTAACCTAACCTAACCTAACCTAACCTAACCTAACCTAACCTAACCTAACCTAACCTAACCTAACCTAACCTAACCTAACCTAACCTAACCTAACCTAACCTAACCTAACCTAACCTAACCTAACCTAACCTAACCTAACCTAACCTAACCTAACCTAACCTAACCTAACCTAACCTAACCTAACCTAACCTAACCTAACCTAACCTAACCTAACCTAACCTAACCTAACCTAACCTAACCTAACCTAACCTAACCTAACCTAACCTAACCTAACCTAACCTAACCTAACCTAACCTAACCTAACCTAACCTAACCTAACCTAACCTAACCTAACCTAACCTAACCTAACCTAACCTAACCTAACCTAACCTAACCTAACCTAACCTAACCTAACCTAACCTAACCTAACCTAACCTAACCTAACCTAACCTAACCTAACCTAACCTAACCTAACCTAACCTAACCTAACCTAACCTAACCTAACCTAACCTAACCTAACCTAACCTAACCTAACCTAACCTAACCTAACCTAACCTAACCTAACCTAACCTAACCTAACCTAACCTAACCTAACCTAACCTAACCTAACCTAACCTAACCTAACCTAACCTAACCTAACCTAACCTAACCTAACCTAACCTAACCTAACCTAACCTAACCTAACCTAACCTAACCTAACCTAACCTAACCTAACCTAACCTAACCTAACCTAACCTAACCTAACCTAACCTAACCTAACCTAACCTAACCTAACCTAACCTAACCTAACCTAACCTAACCTAACCTAACCTAACCTAACCTAACCTAACCTAACCTAACCTAACCTAACCTAACCTAACCTAACCTAACCTAACCTAACCTAACCTAACCTAACCTAACCTAACCTAACCTAACCTAACCTAACCTAACCTAACCTAACCTAACCTAACCTAACCTAACCTAACCTAACCTAACCTAACCTAACCTAACCTAACCTAACCTAACCTAACCTAACCTAACCTAACCTAACCTAACCTAACCTAACCTAACCTAACCTAACCTAACCTAACCTAACCTAACCTAACCTAACCTAACCTAACCTAACCTAACCTAACCTAACCTAACCTAACCTAACCTAACCTAACCTAACCTAACCTAACCTAACCTAACCTAACCTAACCTAACCTAACCTAACCTAACCTAACCTAACCTAACCTAACCTAACCTAACCTAACCTAACCTAACCTAACCTAACCTAACCTAACCTAACCTAACCTAACCTAACCTAACCTAACCTAACCTAACCTAACCTAACCTAACCTAACCTAACCTAACCTAACCTAACCTAACCTAACCTAACCTAACCTAACCTAACCTAACCTAACCTAACCTAACCTAACCTAACCTAACCTAACCTAACCTAACCTAACCTAACCTAACCTAACCTAACCTAACCTAACCTAACCTAACCTAACCTAACCTAACCTAACCTAACCTAACCTAACCTAACCTAACCTAACCTAACCTAACCTAACCTAACCTAACCTAACCTAACCTAACCTAACCTAACCTAACCTAACCTAACCTAACCTAACCTAACCTAACCTAACCTAACCTAACCTAACCTAACCTAACCTAACCTAACCTAACCTAACCTAACCTAACCTAACCTAACCTAACCTAACCTAACCTAACCTAACCTAACCTAACCTAACCTAACCTAACCTAACCTAACCTAACCTAACCTAACCTAACCTAACCTAACCTAACCTAACCTAACCTAACCTAACCTAACCTAACCTAACCTAACCTAACCTAACCTAACCTAACCTAACCTAACCTAACCTAACCTAACCTAACCTAACCTAACCTAACCTAACCTAACCTAACCTAACCTAACCTAACCTAACCTAACCTAACCTAACCTAACCTAACCTAACCTAACCTAACCTAACCTAACCTAACCTAACCTAACCTAACCTAACCTAACCTAACCTAACCTAACCTAACCTAACCTAACCTAACCTAACCTAACCTAACCTAACCTAACCTAACCTAACCTAACCTAACCTAACCTAACCTAACCTAACCTAACCTAACCTAACCTAACCTAACCTAACCTAACCTAACCTAACCTAACCTAACCTAACCTAACCTAACCTAACCTAACCTAACCTAACCTAACCTAACCTAACCTAACCTAACCTAACCTAACCTAACCTAACCTAACCTAACCTAACCTAACCTAACCTAACCTAACCTAACCTAACCTAACCTAACCTAACCTAACCTAACCTAACCTAACCTAACCTAACCTAACCTAACCTAACCTAACCTAACCTAACCTAACCTAACCTAACCTAACCTAACCTAACCTAACCTAACCTAACCTAACCTAACCTAACCTAACCTAACCTAACCTAACCTAACCTAACCTAACCTAACCTAACCTAACCTAACCTAACCTAACCTAACCTAACCTAACCTAACCTAACCTAACCTAACCTAACCTAACCTAACCTAACCTAACCTAACCTAACCTAACCTAACCTAACCTAACCTAACCTAACCTAACCTAACCTAACCTAACCTAACCTAACCTAACCTAACCTAACCTAACCTAACCTAACCTAACCTAACCTAACCTAACCTAACCTAACCTAACCTAACCTAACCTAACCTAACCTAACCTAACCTAACCTAACCTAACCTAACCTAACCTAACCTAACCTAACCTAACCTAACCTAACCTAACCTAACCTAACCTAACCTAACCTAACCTAACCTAACCTAACCTAACCTAACCTAACCTAACCTAACCTAACCTAACCTAACCTAACCTAACCTAACCTAACCTAACCTAACCTAACCTAACCTAACCTAACCTAACCTAACCTAACCTAACCTAACCTAACCTAACCTAACCTAACCTAACCTAACCTAACCTAACCTAACCTAACCTAACCTAACCTAACCTAACCTAACCTAACCTAACCTAACCTAACCTAACCTAACCTAACCTAACCTAACCTAACCTAACCTAACCTAACCTAACCTAACCTAACCTAACCTAACCTAACCTAACCTAACCTAACCTAACCTAACCTAACCTAACCTAACCTAACCTAACCTAACCTAACCTAACCTAACCTAACCTAACCTAACCTAACCTAACCTAACCTAACCTAACCTAACCTAACCTAACCTAACCTAACCTAACCTAACCTAACCTAACCTAACCTAACCTAACCTAACCTAACCTAACCTAACCTAACCTAACCTAACCTAACCTAACCTAACCTAACCTAACCTAACCTAACCTAACCTAACCTAACCTAACCTAACCTAACCTAACCTAACCTAACCTAACCTAACCTAACCTAACCTAACCTAACCTAACCTAACCTAACCTAACCTAACCTAACCTAACCTAACCTAACCTAACCTAACCTAACCTAACCTAACCTAACCTAACCTAACCTAACCTAACCTAACCTAACCTAACCTAACCTAACCTAACCTAACCTAACCTAACCTAACCTAACCTAACCTAACCTAACCTAACCTAACCTAACCTAACCTAACCTAACCTAACCTAACCTAACCTAACCTAACCTAACCTAACCTAACCTAACCTAACCTAACCTAACCTAACCTAACCTAACCTAACCTAACCTAACCTAACCTAACCTAACCTAACCTAACCTAACCTAACCTAACCTAACCTAACCTAACCTAACCTAACCTAACCTAACCTAACCTAACCTAACCTAACCTAACCTAACCTAACCTAACCTAACCTAACCTAACCTAACCTAACCTAACCTAACCTAACCTAACCTAACCTAACCTAACCTAACCTAACCTAACCTAACCTAACCTAACCTAACCTAACCTAACCTAACCTAACCTAACCTAACCTAACCTAACCTAACCTAACCTAACCTAACCTAACCTAACCTAACCTAACCTAACCTAACCTAACCTAACCTAACCTAACCTAACCTAACCTAACCTAACCTAACCTAACCTAACCTAACCTAACCTAACCTAACCTAACCTAACCTAACCTAACCTAACCTAACCTAACCTAACCTAACCTAACCTAACCTAACCTAACCTAACCTAACCTAACCTAACCTAACCTAACCTAACCTAACCTAACCTAACCTAACCTAACCTAACCTAACCTAACCTAACCTAACCTAACCTAACCTAACCTAACCTAACCTAACCTAACCTAACCTAACCTAACCTAACCTAACCTAACCTAACCTAACCTAACCTAACCTAACCTAACCTAACCTAACCTAACCTAACCTAACCTAACCTAACCTAACCTAACCTAACCTAACCTAACCTAACCTAACCTAACCTAACCTAACCTAACCTAACCTAACCTAACCTAACCTAACCTAACCTAACCTAACCTAACCTAACCTAACCTAACCTAACCTAACCTAACCTAACCTAACCTAACCTAACCTAACCTAACCTAACCTAACCTAACCTAACCTAACCTAACCTAACCTAACCTAACCTAACCTAACCTAACCTAACCTAACCTAACCTAACCTAACCTAACCTAACCTAACCTAACCTAACCTAACCTAACCTAACCTAACCCAAGTACTCACTCTGTATCGCTAATATCAACACGTCGCTCCGCGATAAATATTTATAAAAATAGTTCTGAATTAATTTTGACCGTGAAAGTGTTGTGGAGTGCTTCAATACAATCTGACTCGCCAGGATTATCGTTTGCAAAGTCATCCGCAAGCGCATCCCGGAGAAACGGACCCCCAATCTTCCCCAGTGAATACCTCAGCAGCGGTAAGCACCAGTCACACTAAACTAACACCATCGCATAGCCGGCGCCAAGACCAACGTCTGGAAAAAGGACCCAAGCCGATCCGACATCAGGAACAGGAGTTATTAGCCACCAAACTCCCCATACAAACAACGTGGTGACCTAGAAAGTAGGTTACACGTGCCGGCCAAGCGCGTGTAAGTGACGTAGCGTGACGCACATCATTGAGGCGGCCGAGCCTGAAGACATCTTTGCCGGATCTAGGACTGCGCCGAGCTGAGGAAGATCACCACCTTGGAGACAAAAAGTAACCCCCAGGGATCTCCCAAACCCCTTATCCTAGAACCCCCGAGTTTGGACTTGTTCGCTTTGGAAACTTAGGCCCTTTTCAGGACCCCAAAGCAACCCCCAAATTCCTCCCACCCCATACCCCCTCCACCTCACCCAAAAATTACCCTCCCCTCCTCACAAACAGTTGTCTGACGTCACCTTGTCTGACGTCACCGACACCTTACCAAAGACAACTTCCCCTCCCGCCCCTCTTAGACTTACCTTACCCCTCTAAGAGTTACCCCCCCTCACCCCCTCACCCCCCCGTCTCAACCCCCCCCCCCCCAACCCCCCACCTATATTTCACGAGCGTGATTTTTTCCCCCCCCACCCCCTCTAGCGGTACCTCACCCCCTCTCACTATAACTCCGTGACCAGAGGTCCTAAACCAACCGTGTTTGGGCTCTTCTGAATCGGAAGAAGAAGAGGAAGAGATTGGCCCCGCCAGTTTCCTGAAAAATCCATTTCCCCCCCCCTCTAAATTACCCTTCCCCTCAACTGTCTGACGTAACAAACACCTTACCAAAGACAACTTCCCCTCCCGCCCCTCTTAGACTTACCTTACCCCTCTAAGAGTTACCCCCCCCCTCACCCCCTCACCCCCCCGTGTCAACCCCCCCCCCCAACCCCCCACCTATATTTCACGAGCGTGATTTTTTCCCCCCCCACCCCCTCTAGCGGTACCTCACCCCCTCTCACTTTAACTCCGTGACCAGAGGTCCTAAACCAACCGTGTTTGGGCTCTTCTGAATCGGAAGAAGAAGAGGAAGAGATTGGCCCCGCCAGTTTTCCCGAAAAATCCATTTCCCCCCCCCCTCTAAATTACCCTTCCCCTCAACTGTCTGACGTAACAAACACCTTACCAAAGACAACTTCCCCTCCCGCCCCTCTTAGACTTACCTTACCCCTCTAAGAGTTACCCCCCCCCCCTCACCCCCTCACCCCCCCGTGTCAACCCCCCCCCCCCCCCCCCCAACCCCCCACCTATATTTCACGAGCGTGATTTTTTCCCCCCCCACCCCCTCTAGCGGTACCTCACCCCCTCTCACTGTAACTCCGTGACCAGGGGTCCTAAACCAACCGTGTTTGGGCTCTTCTGAATCGGAAGAAGAAGAGGAAGAGATTGGCCCCGCCAGTTTTCCCGAAAAATCCATTTCCCCCCCCCCCTCTAAATTACCCTTCCCCTCAACTGTCTGACGTAACCAACAACTTACTAAGGACAACTTCCCCTCCCGCCCCTCTTAGACTTACCTTAACCCTCTAAGAGTTACCCCCCCCCCCTCACCCCCTCAAACCCCCCCCCCCCCCAACCCCCCCACTTACATTTCACGAGCGTGATTTTTCCCCCCCCCACCCCCTCTGGCGGTATTTCACCCCCTCTTGCGATATCTCCGGAACCAGAACACTTAGACCCATTGTGTTTGGGATCATCTGAACCGGAAAAACAAGAGGAACAATTTGGCTCCAACAGATTCTCAGAATACCCACAACACTTCACATTTAAAGTCGGAATCAATTATCAAGAACCGTACCCAAGTAACATCAAGAGTACTCAACATAACATCACACACCACCCCGTCGCAGCACAGCGGACATCATCTACGGGAGAAACTACATCAAGTCATCGTTACATTTCTTTCAAAAATTGAATTTATTTTATTTTAAGACACAACTAACATTAACTAAGTTTACCTATAAGTTCTTTAGTATTAATTCTATCTCATTCTGTGTTTTGTATGCCAACTGTAGCCTAAATACATAGGCAAACTTTTCTCTTTCTTTCCCTTTGACAAAAAAAAAAAAATAGAGCAGAAAATGTCGTCCACCAACAAAATCGTAAAAAAGGTAGCCACCGAGACCGCGCCACCCACCGAGAAAACTAAGGTGGCTCGCTCAACAACATCACAGCGAGCGCCGCGGTCACTGAGGGAAAAAGTCCTGACAAAAACCATTTCGCGCAAGACTCCCACAAGAGAGGACAAACCTGAGGCTCCGGAAAAAGAGGAGACGGCGGAGGCACTGGCGTTAGTAGACTCAGACGACGATTCAACATCCGACAACTCGTCTAAAAAGGCCGTCTCTGAACCAGCCCTGCCCACCGAGAAGATCACGGCGGACCGCCCATCAACATCAGAGAGGGCGACGCGGTTGCAAAACCGAAACGCTCAGGGATCAGTGGAAGACAGAGTCGCAGCTTGGACACAGGCTGAAATCCCACCTAGGCCCATCGACTCCGACGATGAGTCGGCAGTCTCATTCCCCGAGTCGTCAATCTCAGAAATACCATCTGTGACCGGCAGGCCGAGCTTTATTCTCACCTCCTCACAACGAAGAGCCGGCGTCGAAATGGACATGGCAAACAAACTCGCGAACGAGATGCTCCAAAACGGCAAGGAGGCTCTCGAGCAGGCGGCTAACATGAAGAGAGAGTGTAAAGTTATCGTCCTAGACAGCCTTCAGACAATGTACGAAACGGTGTTGGCCATATCGGACTCCAGATCAAGACACAAATACAATCTGGAGAAAGAGAGGGCGAGGCACGCTCAGGAGCTCGTACGAGTAGAGCGAGCCCACAACAAGCAACTCACCGATATAAAAAAGAACTTGGCCACAAAGGTGCACACCTCAAGTACAGACATCGAGAACATTCTGAAGGAGTCAAAGGCGATAAGGGACTGGTTAAGCTACGAGACCAGGAAGCCCCACTCCCAAATAGCGGAAGTAAGCCAGGCGATCGCCAGGCTAGAGAGGACTACGAAGGAGTTGTCTGAAAGTGTGCGTCTAGCCACCGGCACCAAAACCAATGATGCCGAACTAACACTGCTTGCTGAAAGCAGAAAACTAGCAGCGAGCGTGGATAACATCTCACGCCAGCTAGACACACTCAGGAGGGACACAACTGCGCTGTCCTCAAACACCTCCGCTGCGCAAATAACCAGCGCCAAGGCAGTGGAGCTCCTAGAGTCTCGCCCGCAGGCCCCACTCACCATCGAGACCAACAATGACCGCGTGGAGCAAGAGGTGACCAACATAAAAAAGGACATTAAGGAGCTCAGAGAAGAGATCCTTAAAACACTAACTAAGACACCACAAACTGATATTCCCAATTCAGCTCAGTCGACGGATCTGGCCGAACACCTCCAGCCAATCACCGAAAGGCTGGAAGCGGTATCGTCGGAACTCAGGACTATGCGACAGCAGAGACAGCGTACGCCACCACCACTACGCAGTCTCGAGGCAGAGTTCGCACAGCTGAACGAGGGAACAAAACCAAAAATCAAAACCCAAACCTATGCTCAAATAGCCGCGGCAACCCCGACCCAAAGACCAAACCACACGTTGATAGTCTCATCGACGGACCCAAACAAGACCGGGGAAAACATCATCGAGACGATCAGAATGGCCCTGGACAACAAGCAGACAGGGGCCAGAGTGGACAGGGTCCGTAAAGCTAAGAACCAGAAGGTGATTCTTAGCTGCGGTACAAAAGAGGACCTGGCGCTTCTTAAAAATCAAGTAGGAGCGAACAAAGGTCTTAAAGTCGAGGTTGCCAAAACGACAAATCCCCTCATCAAAATAAAAGACGTCCTCGCCTACCACAAGGACGAGGAGATCATCGATCAACTCAAGGCCAAAAACAAAGAAATCTTTGAAGGCCTCGAGAAGAAAGATGACCTCCTCCGAGTCAGGTACAGGAAAAGAGCGAGGAACGCGCTAGAATGCCACCCGGTGCTGGAGCTCTCCCCAGTACTGTACAAAAAATTCATTGAGGCGGGAGTGGTCTACATCGGCCTCCAAAGGAGACCAGTAGAAGACCAATCCCCCTTGGTGCAATGCGCTAGGTGTCTGGGATACGG
The DNA here is from genome assembly GCA_963675405.1 of Cosmorhoe ocellata. Lineage (NCBI taxonomy): Eukaryota > Metazoa > Arthropoda > Insecta > Lepidoptera > Geometridae > Cosmorhoe > Cosmorhoe ocellata. The sequence continues at coordinate 13,582 of OY776249.1, forward strand.
GCACACAAAGACGGTCTGCCGGGAACAAGTGGACCTCTGCAGCTACTGCGGAGGTACACACTCCTGGGAGAAATGCAACAGCAGACAGGAGGGCCACCCTCCGAGCTGCAAAAACTGCATCAGAGCCCAAAATACCACCACATCCCAGGCGCATCCCGCCTACAGTACAGACTGCCCAGAGCGACAAAAGTGGGATGCCATAGCGCGATCCCGGATAAGCTACTGCTAAGGGCGTCCCTAACACTCAAAACACACACACACCCCCACAAAGTAACACCGGAAACAGGTTGCAGTTCATTCAAGCAAACCTGCAGCGCTCGAAGCTGGCAACTGCCGAACTCATCCAAGTCGCAAAGGCCAAGGGTATTTCCATCGCACTCGTGCAAGAACCCTACGTAGGCAGAAGCGGCAGCATGAGTCTCTACCCCGGCACGCAAATCATCCAGTGCACCCTAAACCGTGTAAAACCCGTAAAAGCGGCAATCATCGTATTCGGTGACCAACTCCAGGTTATTCACGACCCGCAGATGGTGACCGAGACGGAGGCCGCGGCGGTAATGGTAGCGGGAAGCCTCAAGATAGGAGTGCTATCGGTATACTTCGAGGGAGATCAAGACATCGAGCCATATCTGGGAAGAACCCAAGCAATATGTCAAAAACTTCCAAACAACATCATCTTAGGCGGAGACGTAAATGCGTGGAGCCACTGGTGGGGCAGCATCTCAGAAGACGAGCGAGGTGCTGCGTACAACGCCCTTCTAGACCAAATGGGTTTCCACGTTCTAAATGTCGGCGACACGCCCACATTTGAAACCTATAGGGGCGACAGGCTCTGCACGAGCATAGTCGACGTCACCGCGTGCAGTCAGTCTCTGCTGGGGAAACTAGAAGACTGGAAAGTGGACCGAAGTCTAATAACATCAGACCACAACGCCATCACATTTGCCCTCCGACTCGAAAGAAAACTAGAGTCGTTGAAACCTACCACCACCCGTAGGTACAACACTAAAAAGGCAAAATGGGCGGAGTTCGGCACACAATTCAGAAACTCCCTAGCGGACAAACACATCACAACAGAGACCATCAACGCGATCAACACGCCCATCGAGCTCGACTCCATGGTGGAAGCATACACGAGCGCCATTCAGGAAGCAAGTGACAAAACTATTCCTAAATTAGGTAAACGCAAAAGTGAAGCTAAACCGCCATGGTGGTCACAAACTCTGGAAGAACTAAAAAAGGAAGTCTTGCGCAAAAAACGTAGAATAAAAAATGCTGCCCCACAAAGGAGACAGCTGGTAATAGAGGACTACGTGGCGACCAAAGAAAAATACAAAAACAAAGCAAACGAAGCTCAAACAGAGAGCTGGAAAGAGTTTTGCTCGACACAGGAAAGAGAAAGTATGTGGGACGGAATATATAGAGTAATAAGGAAAACAGCAAAGAGGCAAGAAGACCAGCTTCTTCGAAATGTGCAAGGAGAAACCTTGAGTCCGGAAAAATCAGCGGATTTACTGGCCAGCACATTTTATCCCGACGACTCTACATCAACCGACACCACTTACCACACTCACCTACGGGAACAGACAGAAAAGGGACCTGAGGAAATAGGAAACTTATCGGAGGACGATCCACCGTTTACTGAGGCCGAATTGGAAACTGCGCTGAAAGCGTTGAACCCCAAGAAAGCTCCAGGGCCGGATGGACTCACAGCCGATATATGTACAGTCGCTATTCGAAACGAGATCGGGGTATTTATGGCAGTTGCAAACAAGTGTCTGCAATTGTCATATTTCCCTAAAATGTGGAAAATAGCACACGTCATCATCCTCAGGAAACCGGGCAAAGACGACTATACCCAACCCAAATCCTACAGACCAATTGGATTACTGTCAGTTCTCGGCAAGATCGTCGAGAAACTAAAGGTGTGCAGACTTCAATGGCACATCCAACCCACTCTCAGCAAGAGGCAATACGGCTTCACACAACAACGCAGCACCGAGGACGCTCTCTACGACCTACTAACACACGTGAAATCAAAACTGGAAGAAAAAAAGATAGTTTTGATGATCTCGTTGGACATAGAGGGAGCCTTCGACAACGCGTGGTGGCCGGCACTCAAACACCAACTCGCGGAAAGGAAGTGTCCCAAAAACCTCTACGCAATGGTATGCTCATACCTCCAGGACCGCAAGATCATGGTCAACTACGCCAGGGCAACAAGTCAAAGGGAAACCACGAAGGGCTGTGTCCAAGGTTCGATCGGAGGACCAACCTTCTGGAACACCATCCTAGACCCGTTGTTGCATAAACTGGAAAAAGAGGGAGCACACTGTCAAGCGTTCGCTGACGACGTCGTGCTGGTATTCTCTGGCCACACAATCAACTGGATAGAGGAAGCAGCCAACTCAACCCTGGAGACAGTGGTGGAATGGGGAGTACAAAATAAGCTCAACTTTGCAGCACATAAAACCAGTGCAATGCTACTTACTAAAAAGCTTAAGTACCAACCTCCACAACTCCTCATGTCGGGAAACAGGCTAAGTCTCGTCACCGAGATGAAGCTCCTAGGCCTGGTCATAGACCGAAACCTCACTTTCAAAACACACGTGACCGCAAACTGCAAAAAAGCTGCGGACATCTACAAACAGCTAGCGTGTGCGGCGAAAGTGACCTGGGGTCTTAACACCGAAATAACCCGTACCATCTACGTCGCAGTCATCGAACCAATCGTCATGTACGCCGCCAGTGCGTGGTCTCAGGCAACAGAGTTCCAAATGATCAGAGATCGACTGGACTCACTCCAACGAGGCTTCGCACAAAAGATCTGCAAGGCGTACCGGACAGTCTCACTAACATCGGCTCTAATCCTCTCGGGCCTTCTGCCTCTCGATCTCAGGATAAAAGAGGCAGCCAGCCTATACACAGCCAAAAAGGGCATCTCCAGAGACTACATCCCACCCGGAAGGCAACTGGAGCAGAAGTTAAGTGCAGTGAACCAGCCGCACCCTTCCCAACTCATAACAACAGAGTATGTGCTCCTCGAGGACATGGATCCAGAAACTCTAACGACCCACAACATCGCTGGACCACAAATCTACACTGATGGCAGCAAAATGGAGGGCAAAGTCGGAGCAGCCCTCACGTGGTGGGAAGAGGGACAGGAGAAAAGTTACTCGACCTTCAGCCTCGACTCAACCTGCACCGTATTCCAGTCGGAACTTTATGCGCTCCATAGGGCGGTGGAACTGGCCAAGAACAGCAACAAAGAGCTAGTCAACATCCTAAGCGACTCGCGATCGTCGCTTGAGTTGCTGGGAAATCCCAAAACAATCCATCCCCTAACTAGCAAGATCAAAGAGTGCATAAAGGAAATCAGAGCAGAGGGGAGAGAGGTGCGCCTGTTCTGGCTCAGAGCTCACGTTGGCACTGCCGGAAACGAAAGGGCGGACGAACTAGCGAAGCAAGCAGCTGCACAGTCAACTAGCAGCCCGGACTACGGTGAGGTCCCAGTGTCGCATGTAAAGAGAAAGATCAGAGAGGAAACAGTACAGAAGTGGCAAGATCGGTACATTTCCTCCAGCACAGGGTCAGTCACAAAAGTTTTCTTCCCAGACGCGGCAGAAGCGTACCGCATAGTGAGGAAAACCAAACTGACACCCCGGCACGTGCAAGCCTTCACAGGACACGGCGGCATGGCGGAGTACTTGCACCGGTTTAGGTTGAAAACCAGTCCCGGATGCGAGTGCGACCCAGACACCAGTGAGTCAACATGGCACATAATACTAGAATGTCCCCGCTTCGCGCCAGCTCGGATGGAACTGGAATTCCAGCTTAACATCACACTGGAAAAATCCAACCTGAGCAGAGTCATCGCGGAAGACAGAGAGAGACCGTACTTCCTAAAATTTGTGGATGACTGCATTCGCATAGCAGCAAATAGAAACACAACACTAACAACAAGTACGGAATCACAACCAACACAAACACAACCCACACACCCCACAACACAACCCACCCCCCTTCCAACGCCAACACAAACCGTTACCCAAAGTCCCTCCATTCCGATGCAATATCACCTGCTCGGAAATGGAGAACCAGGTACCCCCGGTTTGTCCATCAAAGGCGTTGCCACATTCATGGACGACAGCACCGAGAGACTGGGCATTTGCTTCTGCAATGCCAGACGGCGCAACACTGTCACCATCTCCCCCGGCCTCGCCCTCCTCCTAAAGGGAAGCAACTTCAGAGCGACCATGCGCAAAAAGGTCTTCGAGGCACTAGCCGAAGTTACAGTAGCAGACCATCGCTGCCGAATAGTGCGAATCAAAAACAAAGTCATAGCACTATTTGTAACGGGCGACAACGCTACGGAATTCGCCCAAGCATGCTCATTGCTTTCCACTTTGGGTAGTGAAGAGGTAGGAAATAAGGATCCACCAAAGAAAATAAGTGTGGACGCTATGGTAGTGGCCTACGAGAAAGCTGAAGCCAGAGACTACATGGGAGTCGTGAGAGCCTCAAAAAACCACGAGGTAGTAGTTTACGAAGAAAGAGGTCAAAATCTCAGTCACCTGAAACCATACCGACCCGACATCGAGGCTACAACACAACCCATCGACAGCTGGGGCCACCCAATAGCGAATCCGGACATTAGTGGATCCGAGCGCTTCCAAAACAAAACAGCAGAAATAGCGGAGGATAAACAAACACAAAAAAGAGCAAAACAGCCGAGGGAAGTGGTTAAGACAGTGGCCAAAGCCATATCTAGTGCGTTGCAAAGCATAGTGTCAAGACCACCAAAAGGTAGTGCTGGGAGAGCTCGAACATCGGAGCAACAACCAGCGGGCACCTCAAACAAAATCAAAAAGGACAAGAAAACATACACAGTCCGAACAAAAGCGGAAAAGGGTTTAGTCGAACCACCAAGTCTCTCAGAACCTGAGACTCTAGCGGACCACCTATCAAACGCGTTCCTCGAGTACATGGCAGTCTTAAGAGCCACACTTGTCGTCAAGGAAGAAACCTGCAAAACCATCTTGCAGTCCTACGTCAGGGGCAAAGAAAGACAGCTGGAGTTGGAACTCGAGGAATCAGACGCCGCAGTCTACAACAACGAGACATCTCAGGTCCAACGAGGGAAAATGGAGGGGCAATACATGGTGGCATACAACCGCACCAGCGGGTTCGTGCCACTAAATGAGGAGAAGAGCCGCCTCGCAGAAAAACCCGTTTTCGACACTCCACCCAACGACCCCATAGTGGTGGTCGCAAAGTGCACGAAGGTAATGCTGGAAGAAAGGATCCTAGACATGGCAAAAAGTCTGTCAGGGAAAATTGGTACCAGCAAAACCTTCGGCCACAAAGCGACGATCAAAATCACGTGGATAAACGGAGTCCCCGGATGCGGCAAAACTACATGGGTAATAAACAACATCAAAGGAGACGAAGACATTGTCACGACGGCAACAAGAGAGGCACTACGGGACATGAGGGAGAGGTTAACTCCAAAGATGGGCACCGCCGTAAACACCAGGGTGCGCACCATGGCTTCGTTGTTGGTAAACGGTCAGACCGGAGACGGAGTCTGCAAACGCGTTATCATCGACGAGGCCCTGATGAGTCACTTTGGAGCAGTAGTAATGGCAGCCGCAATAACAGGCGCCACAGAAGTTCTACTCCTCGGTGACTACAACCAACTTCCCTACATCGACCGTGACAACCTCTTTGAGATGAAATACACTCGACCTAACCTCGCAACCAGGATCACCCAAGAACTGTTGTGCACTCGCAGGAACCCCATGGACGTAGCCTATGCCCTAAACGAGATCTACAGCGGCATTTTCTCGTCCGTTCCACGAGTGCGATCTCTGAGGATGGAGACCTATGGAGAATCACAGATTCCAAATCAACCGGACACCCTATATCTTGTCCACACCCAAGTCGAAAAGGTTCTCCTGATCGACATGGGTTATGGGAAAGCGGAGGGCTCCATGGTCCACACCATCCACGAGGCTCAAGGTCTAACTTTCAAGAGTGTCATCATCGTCAGGACAACAAGGAAGTCTCAACTCCACAGTAGTGTATCCCATGCTGTTGTGGCAATAACCAGGCATACAGGCAGCTGCGTCTACTACACGACTAGTCGTGAAGATGACGCAACCGCCAGTTTCATCCAAAAAGCCATCTCTGCCACAACAGCAAAAATAAAGGACTACAATATTAACATGGCGATTCGAAGCCGGAACTTGGAGGTCGCGGACGCTCTGCTGGACGTTGAAGATAGCGAATCACCTGGCCATTAGATCGGGGATAGTGCGGTCTCTAACAACCAGCGAACGGCGTTTTCGGCTCTCACATTACTTGTAACGACTTCGAAAAGCAAAACACAGAATATACTAACAAAAAACTGTCAACAA
>OY776249.1:22500-30000 GCA_963675405.1 Cosmorhoe ocellata
AAGTGAAATTTTCAAAATTTTAAAAATTAAAAGTGATTTTACGCGAGATCTGCAGCGGCGACCTATAAATTTTCTTGTGCCTCCTGGAAGGCCTTCGGGAGCTCTACAATCCTGCATCACCAGCTGATTTGTTCCGCGCACCAGTGCGGAATAAAACGCAAAAAAACAACTACCACGTGGCCACGAGGTCACCCATCCGTGGTAGTTGCACCGCATCTGAACATCAATCCTGAAGGAGGACACCCAGGGGACCCCGGAGGCACCGGCAGAATAATTTTAAGTTAAGTGTAGGCTAAGATATTCAATTTTCAATTTATTTGCGGTTCTGTTTTAACTGGTAATCAATTTTATTCAAGTTTTTCAGCGACAACCTATATTCATTTTTTGCTCAAAGGTTGCTCCTTAGGTACACCACGTTTGGTAAAAATTTCAGATTTTTCCGCCGACGGCGCTTGGAAATATTAAATTTCAAGTAAAAATACCAACCGCAGAACTAACTTTGTAATTTTGTATCTCCGAAACTTGAAAAGGCTGGATAAATTTGATACTGGATTCCAGCTTCTATTTCTGTGCGCGTCCATCCCAAATTAAATTCAACCCCCTCCCCCCCATTTTTAGACTGCTCATTTTAAATTAACCCCCCCCTTATTAGAAAATAAATAAACAGACAAACGTACGTAAAAGCCCTAATTTTTCCCATTCCAACAAGTTTTTACACCATACTAAAATCACCCCCCTTCACCCCCAAAATAATTATCAAAGTTTAAATCGCAAATATCTCGTAAACGGTGGGTTTTAGGGCGTTTTTAAGCAAACCTCAATATTTATATAATATATAAATATTTAAGACACCCCCTTTATTCCACTCTATACACCCCCCCCAAAAAAACTCCCCCCCCCTTTTTAATTAAAATCGGTAAAATTGCTCTAACTTTAGTCCTTTATCCTAAAAAATTATTTCTTTCGCACAGTTACACTTTATAATTTATTTTTGACCCCCCCTCATAAAAATTTTACCCCCCTTTTTTGACCCCCCTTTTTTACCCCCCCAGTAAAGTTCATATCAAGGCAACATAGACGCCCAAAACCCCACCGCTCTGCGACCAAAATTGACCGAGATACCGAGGTTTCCAGTATCAAAAATATTAACGACCGCCATCTTGGAAATTTTAAAAGTACTGTAACTTTTTAGTGTATTGTCGGATTTTAGCAGGACTTTCAGTGTTGGCCTTGGCATCACCCTCTCCACCCGCTCATATGATAAAATACACGTATTTTATACAAAACCTTAACACCGATTCTGTCTAGCGCAAGAGGTAGGTGAGGTTGGGACCAACACGAGAATCAAAGTCCGGAAGCTCTAGGCCTCAAATTGAGGGAGTTACGGACATTCAAAGATTCGGCAGCCATTTTGGACGCCATCTTGAATTTATTCAAAGTCCCGTATCTCCGGAACCAGTGGTCCGATCCAAATAAGATTTTTTGTGTTGACGTGTGCTACCATAGCCCTTTTATAATATCACGACCAAAAGACTCTACGTAGAGTCGACAAATTTTTTGGTTTAAAATTTTTAATTAAGAATATTCAATTGAATTCTTATACTTATGTTAAGCCTGACTGATTTTAAATAATCAAATTGACAAACTTTGGTAGAGCTGCACTCTACAAAATTTATTATATTTATATATTTTTGTTAAATTAAACTGACTATTAAAAATCTAGTAGAGTCGACTCTACAAAAAGTTAAATTACTCACCCGAACGCCGCATGGTGTAGACACGAGTGCTGTGCACCACGGTAATCTGAAACAAAAACTATATTAAATATTGATGTGTGTGCGTGGACACGGTTGAACAGTTGTCAACTTATATAAAACTTTTACAAACCTTACCTGTGACCAATACTTACCTGTGCACCACGTAGACCCGCTGACGACACGCACGACGATCCTGAAACAAGAAATAAGATTAGCTAAGCATTACGTACCTGCAAATTTAAATACCTGTACCCGTGTACAAATTTACAAATTTTACAAACTAGACGAGACACGCCCTCTGATTTACCAAAATGTATAGAACACCCGTTAAGGCGGGAATGAGCCCACGCGAAGAGTCCATAACAAAGAAAACAGCGACAACGGCGAACACGACCTTCGACAAAGATACAACACCGCAAAAAGGAGAAGTCAACTTGGCCAACGTCAGAAGAAGCATCGGAGAATGGGAGTCTGGGCAGCAAGACACCAGCAGGAAACTCCAGAGCCCGCCAAAAAAAGCAAAGTCGGTAGAGCCACAGAAAATAAAACCACCCTGCAAACCAACTACATCGCGCGGACCAACCATCGAGATCTTCGTGAGCCCAATAAGGACAACAAGAAAGTACGCGGACAGGCTTGTCGAAGCGAGGGCTTGCGCCTCTAAGGCAAAACAACACCTGGGTAACTCCCGAAATCTCAAAACCGAGATAAAAACAGAAGTCCTGCTGGCAGTGGACAGACTCTACCAACTTGTTAAAGAGTCAGAGTCAGCCAAAACCACTAAACCACCTAAACCAATGGAGAAAGAAATAGACCTAGAGGAAACAACACTAAAGGCGGTAGCAAAGGAACAAGAGATAGAAACAAACCCCGAAAAGGAAAGAAGGGAAAACAAAGAGTTAATAGAAAGAATCGAAGAACACACAAGACTCATGAAAGAGAGTAACGAAAAGATGGAGAAACTAAAGGAAGCAATAGAAAGGAACCAAGATATACAAGAGAAACTAACGTACGCGAGTGTAGCAGCCGCCCCCACCAGGAGGATGCCCATGGAACGGGCCGCACTGCACTCGGTAGTGGTGACAGCCAGAGATGAAACCGAAACCGGAGAGGAAATACTAAACAGGATTAGGGATGTAGTAAAAGCCAAGGAGGGAGGTATAGCTGTAGAAAGAATAAGGAAGGCAAAGGACAGGAAAGTGATTGTGGGATGCAAGACAGAAAAGGAACGGCAACAAATAAAGGAAAGACTGAAGAACGCAGAGAAACACCTCATAGTACAGGAAATACAAAACAAAGACCCACTCATAATCCTACGCGATGTATTCCAATACAACAGTGACAAGGATGTACTCGAGGCTCTATGGAACCAAAACAAAAAGCTGCTCAAGGACCTCGACGAGAAAGAAAACAAGGCAGAAATCGCCTACAAAAAGCGCACGAGGAACCCCCAAACAAGCCATGTAATCATGAGGGTGTCCCCCAAACTTTGGCAACGCCTCGTCGAAGCGGAATCGATCATGATCGATCTCCAGCGAGTAAAGGTAGCGGACCAGTCGCCACTGGTCCAGTGCTCGCTATGCCTTGGCTATGGGCACGGGAGACGATTCTGCAAGCAAACGATTGAGAAGTGCAGCCACTGTGGAGGACCCCACATGAAAGCCGAATGCGCAGACTGGCTGGCTGGGGCAGCTCCCACGTGCTGCAACTGTACACAGGCGAAACTAGACAGAGTCGACCACAACGCATTCAGCAATGAATGCGTGATCCGAAGAAAGTGGGAAACTATAGCACGATCCACGGTGGCGTACCACTGCTAAAGTGGTCCCGGGCACACAATCCTCCTCAGACAGCGCAAAACTCTACCTAGCAGCCCAAGCAAACTTGCAGCGAAAGGAACTGGCAACACAGGAAATAATGCTTGAGGCAAGCAAGAAAGAGATAGCCTTTGCGCTTCTACAGGAACCTTATGTTGGGGCAATAGGCAGAATGAAGGATTACCGAGGAGCCAGAATATTCCAATGCGCCAATCCAGGGAATAACATCATAAAAGCTGCAATCGCCGTCTTTAACAGCAATATGGATGTTATTCAGTTCCCAAACCTCACCACGCCCAACATCATAGTGGTGAAGATAAGAACGAGCGCCTGGGAGATCGTAGTGGTATCCTTTTACTTCGAGCCTGAACATAAGACCATAGACCCATACCTGGAACAACTGAGGAGGATTGAACAGCAACTTAAGCCAGGACTCCTGATAATTGGAGGAGACGCCAACTCCAAGAACATCTGGTGGGGAAGCAGAAAGGTGGATCAGAAAGGTAAAGACTTGGCAGGAACCCTGGAAGAAATGGGCTTGCAGGTGCTCAATGAAGGTGATACACCGACCTTTAACACAATAAGAGGCGACAAGATCTACACCAGCTCCGTAGACGTTACGGCCTGTTCGTTGGAGGCGTTAAACCTGGTGGAAGACTGGAAGGTGAACGAAGGCTGGATCAGTTCGGATCACAATGGCATTACTTTTAAAATTAAACTTAAAAAATCAAAAGGAATAGACATAAACAGAACAACTAGAATCTTTAACACTAAAAAAGCAAATTGGAACCAGTTTTATGAAAAACTGGACCAATTGCTAAAAGAAAACAAAATAAGCATAGATAATATCAATAAAATAGAAAACAAAGCAGAACTAGAGCATAAAATAGAATCATACATACATACAATAGTAGAAGCATCTAAAGCTAGCATACCCAAAAAGAAAACAAACAGTAAGCTTACCTTGCCATGGTGGTCCGAAGAACTCGCGAAGCTGAAGAAAGAAGTCACCACCAGGAAGCGCCGTATCCGATGTGCAGCCCCGGTCAGGAAGAAGAAGGTCATCGACGAGTACCTGCAAGCAAAAGAAAAATATGAAGGCGAAGCCAAAAAGGCACAGACAGAAAGTTGGAAGGAGTTTTGCGGGAAGCAAAGCAAAGAGGGATTATGGGAGGGAATTTATAGAGTGATAGGAAGGACAACTGGGAGGCAGGAAGACATCCCCCTGAAGAGAGACGGGAGGGTAATGTGTGCGGAAGAATCGGCAAAAATACTAGCTGAAACATTTTACCCGGAGGACTTGGGAAGCCAAGATAATGCCCACCACCAACAAATAAGGAAAGCCGCCGACCAAGTAAACGACTGGGTCCATGATGAACAGCATGACCCACCGTTTACAATGGAAGAGCTGAGAGCCTCCGTGGAAAGCTTCAACCCAAAGAAAGCTCCGGGTATAGATGGACTAACAGCAGATATCTGCAGCAACGCCATAGCTCACGATCCGCACGCTTACCTCGCCTTCGCAAACAGATGCCTAGCACTGCAACACTTTCCCAACATATGGAAGGAGGCCACTGTGGTGGTCTTGAGGAAACCTGGGAAAGAGGATTACACGAATCCCAAAGCGTACAGACCTATAGGACTTCTACCGATAATGGGAAAAATCCTCGAGAAAATGTTGGTCCGGCGCATGAAGTGGCATCTCATCCCAAAAATGAGTACTCGCCAATATGGCTTCATGCCCCAAAGGAGTACCGAAGACTCCCTCTATGACCTGATACAGCACATCCACCAGAAACTAGACCAAAAGAAGCTAACAGTCATGATATCATTGGACATAGAGGGGGCCTTCGATAACGCTTGGTGGCCAGCCATAAGAGTCAGATTGGCTGAAGAAAAATGCCCAGCAAACATAAGGAGGATCATAGACAGTTACCTACAAAACAGAAAGGTCAGGGTCAGGTACGCGGGACAGGAGTACACTAAAGCCACCAGCAAAGGATGCGTACAGGGATCAATTGGTGGCCCGATTATGTGGAACTTGCTGCTGGATCCTCTTCTGAGAGAATTGGACGAAAGAGGGGACTATTGTCAGGCCTTTGCGGATGACGTAGTGCTGGTCTTTAGCGGAAACACGTCATTGGAGGTTCAGAGACAGGCCAATGCCGCCCTCGCCCGTGTTCGGCAGTGGGGAGTCGAAAACAAGCTAAACTTCGCACCACAGAAGACCAATGCGATGGTCATAACCAGGAAGCTGAAGTACGACACACCACTGCTGAGGATGGGGGGGGTCGACATTGGACTGTCTACAGAGATTAAAATCCTAGGGCTAACAATCGATAACAAGTTGACGTTCAATAGTCACATTACTAGCGCATGCCGAAAAGCCCTAGGAATTTACAAAAAACTTTCCAGGGCCGCGAAGATCAGCTGGGGTCTCCACCCCGAGGTTGTCCGCATAATATACATGGCCACCGTTGAACCGGTGATCATGTACGCAGCAAGCGCCTGGGCACCGGCATCTAAAAAGATCGGGGCGCAGAAAGCACTGAACGCTGTCCAAAGGGGCTTCGCTCAAAAATTATGCAAATCATATCGCACCGTGTCGCTGAACTCTGCGCTTGCGCTGGCCGGGATACTCCCGCTTGACCTCAGAATTCAGGAGGCAGCTGCCCTGTATGAGGCTAAGCGAGGGGTGCCCCGGCCATCGCTAGCGCTTGAGGATAGAGTGGTGGAACAGATGACCGCATATGCGAACAGCCCCCATCCTGCAGAACATATGACCCTGGAGTTCGCGAATATGACAGACCAGACAGACATAGACACCCTGTGTAACCAGGACGTACGAATCTACACAGACGGTAGTAAGATCGAGGGGAAAGTAGGGGCAGCTCTATCCTTCTGGAAAAATGACGCTGAGATAAAAACCCTTAAATTAAAATTAGCCCCACACTGTACTGTCTATCAAGCCGAACTCCTAGCAATATACAGAGCCTCCAGGGAAATTCAAAAGCGCCCCGAGACAAGCTTTGGAGTGTACAGCGACTCAAGGTCAGCCCTAGAAACCGTGACCAACCCAACCTCTACACACCCGCTGGCCGTAGAGACTCGTGAAAACCTGAGGGAGTGCAAACTCAACAGAAAGGACGTGTCACTTTTTTGGGTTAAGGCGCATGCAGGACTAGAAGGAAATGAACGCGCAGATCAACTCGCGAAGGACGCCGCGCTAAAACTTAAGAAAAAACCCGACTATGAAAAATGCCCAGCCTCATTTGTGAAGAAACAGATTCGTGAAGAATCGCTGCACAAATGGAACACGAGGTACACGTTGGGGGAAACCGCGACCACGACCAAAATGTTCTTTCCAAACGCAGTTGAAGCCTATAGACTTATCCGTAAAATAAAACCCGCGGGTATCTTGACGCAGGTTCTGACGGGGCATGGCGGGTTCTCCGAATATTTGACCAGATTCAAATGTAAGGAGAACCCATCATGCATCTGCGACCCAGGCGTCAGCGAAAACGTGGCACACATTCTTTTTGAATGCCCCGTGTTTGGGCTCCAAAGGTATGAGTTTGAACAAAGGTTCAACACGAGACTCAACGCTGAAAACGCACACACATTAATAAGCGATAAAAATACACAAAACGAGTTCGTAAATTATTGTATAGATATAACAAAGAAAGTAAACAAAAGGAACAAAGATAAATAATATATGATGAATATATATTTGAATATATATATAACCAGCATATAATGTTAAAAGATAAATAAACATAATAGCAAACTGTACAATAGGAAATAGATATAAGAAAGTGATATAAACAGAAGAAAAATTATAATAGATATAAGATAACTGTAATCGCAACCCTTCCAACTGTTAGTAAAAACCTTAAGATAAACTAAGTAGACATAAGAAAAGCAAC